>OX463781.1:7814647-7843068 GCA_949825025.1 Siphlonurus alternatus | reverse complement strand
TAATATTTAATATAATATTAAATTTTTTTTATAAAAATTGAAACATATTAATACAACATTATATATATATTTAAAATGTATATATGATGTTGCAATATTTATGCATTTATTATGCATAATTTACTACATTTGATTGGTGCAATTTTTTCATTTTCTCCTATGAAATATAAAGTGGTGTTCCCAAAAATATTTATACATTGCATTGAAGTCTGTTTGTAACTAGGTTTCTATCTAAAACATATACTACATTCTTTTCTTCACCTTTCTCAAAGAAAAGAAAGGTTTATGAATGAGGATAGCAAGGGTTGGGGGAGTAAAATACAAGTTATTTTCTTGAGTTCGTTTACCCTTCTGACCTGCGCGCGACAGTGAAAATTGTTGTAATTATATAACAATGAAAACTTATAAAAAATTAATCTATATTTTATTAGGAAAATAAAGTATATTGATTTCGCTTTTTCATTATTATTCAATAAATTTAATTTCAGTCTCTCCAAGTATAGATGATCGTCATGAAACACTTGAAAAGTATTGCTCGAGAGGATACAAAAAAAAAAGGAAGGATTATTATAATAAACAGATTCAGATTTCAAATTCATCGTTATATAATACAGGTCGAGAATATTTTAATTACTTTTTAAAATATTAAGTTTGGAGGGAGTTTTATCATTAAAACCACACAAAAAAATTGTATATATAATATATAAATATTTGAAAAATATGTATCATAATAATTTTGATAAAAAAAAATGTGCCTTGAAAATTAACTTTTATTAAAAAAAATTTGATCATTTTACGCGTACAGCAACGCATTCAGTACGTAACGCCTGCTCTTTTTTTCCCTTCTCCCCATCCTCCCCCGTCCTCTCCGGACCCAGGAAGGAAGTGAAGAAAAAAAAACTGCAGCTCGCGAATGCAAGCAGTAGCAGCGCGGGGCAATTGCACATTCTACCTCATGATAGCAGCATTCGCACTCATGATGTGGTCCACGGACAGGAGCAAAATACATTGAATTTCGAATCACGGATAAAATACCCTTTGATAAAATACCCTCGGATATAATACCCAGACAAAATACCCTAGGACAAAATACCCTCGGACAATTAACCCTTGGACAAAATACCCTTAGACAATTAACCCTTGGACAAAATACCCTTAGACAATTAACCCTTGGACAAAATACCCTTAGACAATTAACCCTTGGACAAAATACCCTCGGACAAAATACCCTGGGATAAAATACCCTTGGACAAAATACCCTTGGACAATTTACCCACAGATAAAATACCCTTGGACAAAATACCCTTAGACAAAATACCCTTGGACAAAATACCCTTAGACAAAATACCCTTAGACAAAATACCTTTTTTGCCTGGGTTGGCTCAAATTTATTGCACCCAAATTAACCTACATTAAGGGTAAGATAACACGAACAATCGATTGTTGTAGTCCCATTTCATTAACATGTAAACCTTAGCAACCTCATAATGATTCTGAATGTTTTTTGAGAGACAGTTCTTGGCACCAAAAAAATATGGAAAATATTTCAAAACAATCGGACGATCCAATTTTTTTAAATTATTTTCTTAGTTTAGGTCTCCATGGGAAAGCCCTATACTAAAAATTTAAAAAATTCGTTTAAAAAAATTGGATCGTCCGATTGTTTTGAAATTTTTTCCATATTTTTTTGGTGCCAAAAACTGTCTCTCAAAAAAAATTCAGAATTATTATGAGGTTGCTAAGATTTACATGTTAATCAAATGGGACTACAACAATCGATTCTTCGTGTTATCCCACCCTTAAAAAAATAACATGATAAATAATAAAATAATTAAAAGGTGCTAAATATTTAATTATTATACTCTACAACTAAACGTATAAAAAAATAAATTATGCTGTGAAAGTATCATGCGCAGGATTCAGTGAAATTTATTTTACCTTTTTCATGGGCAATTCGCAATAACATATTATAAATTATAGAAATTATAATCATAAATTTATGATTATAATTATTGGTACTGTTGAAATCCGAAATATCATATATTTTTAATTTTGGTTGGTTGGTTGGTATTTTGGGGCAATTGACACATAATATTTTTAATTTTATTATATCAATAGGAAACTTTTTATGCAACATGAAAATTATTGTACCCTGTCCCTTTAATAATATAATAATATTAATACTGTACAGTGTATATACAATACATGTGTGCAAAATGTTTGCATGATGTAGGTATAATTTTTATCATTCTAAGAAATACCTAAAAGATGCTGTTATATATTATAATATATGGTAAATTGTCTGAGGGTATTCTGTCCAAGAGTGTTTCGTCTAAGGGTATTTTGTCCGAGGGTATTTCGTCCAAGGGTATTTTTTCCATGGGTATTTTGTCTGAGGGTATTTTATCTGAGGGTATTTTGTCCAAGGGTATTTTACCCTAGGGTATTTTGTCCAAGGGTATTTTGTCCTAGGGTTAATTGTCCAAGGGTATTTTGTTCAAGGGTATTTTGTCCTAGGGTATTTTGTCCAAGGGTATTTTATCCCAGGGTATTTTTTCCAAGGGTATTTTGTCCTAGGGTTAATTGTCCAAGGGTATTTTGTCCTAGGGTAAATTATCCAAGGGTATTTTGTCCTAGGGTAAATTGTCTGAGGGTATTTTGTCCTAGGGTATTTTGTCTGGGTATTATATCTGAGGGTATTTTATCAAAGGGTATTTTCTCCGTTTACCTGAATTTCAATGTGAAAGAGTTACTATAACAATAAAAAATAGTTTCTTTTTTCTAAACGTCACATTTTTAATTTAATTTATAATTTGACATAATTAAAAATACATCTAAAAAATTAATCCACAGTTCTTTATTAGTTTGAGCATACATTAGCATTTTATTCATATTCCATAAATTTAATTTTTTTTACTCCTTCCAGTAGATAATTGACATGATAAAACTGAAAAAGTATAGCTTGAAAGGATATAAAAAATATTAGATTTTATATGTCCGATTGGTGATTATAGTATTCAGATTTATCCTATATAAAGCCAATAATGTATTTTTTTAAATTAATTAGGTTAGTTTCTTTATCTATATATTATACAAAAAAGCAACAAAACATTTTTTGATACCTATTAATTACTACAAAAATTAAATTTATTTAAAAAAAATAATTCATAATAATAACAGAGAATGCTGTATACAAAACACTCTGTTACCATATTTCTATTTTCTATTCAATTTACAGTACAATACTTTGGAGTCGACCTCACAATGCACTCGTCACGGCACGCATGGCACGTAAAGGACGCACTCGCAACGGCACGCTTGCCCTCCTTGTTTCTTTCCTTGCCTTCAGCTTTTGCTCTCCAGTAAAATGTTGCATACTTTTAATTGCTATAACTCCATATATAATGAATATTTTAAATAATGAATTGGTAGAAGGCATAGGCAAACAACACTTTTAAGCCCTAAGTTCAACAAAAACGCTTAATTTTCTTTATTTTCATTGCTAATGCCGAATAAAAATCACCGAATCCCGTATCTTTTTTACTATAGGCAGGTAGCGACATCTCATTTAATTTCAGTTGCATTTTTTCATAGCGACAGACCTTAACGTAGCGCATGTGTACCCCTCCTGAAGAAACTTAATTTACTTAAAGTTGTTCTATTTATTTCCTTATTTATTCCTTCCTTTTCTATATTTATATAATTTGGCATCAAAGCCCGAATTCAATGCGCACATCTAGGTGTGCCCCTAGCGATTTGAGCAAAGCCCGAAATTAACAAATATTTTGGGCTTTTTGCTCATACAAATTTGAACATTTCTAGAAGTGCTCAAATCGAAAAAAGCAAACCCCGACGAGAAGTTTTATTTCGGGCTTAAATTTATTCAATTAAATTTGACCATTTCTAGAAGTGCTCAAATCGAAAAAAGCAAACCCCGACGAGAAGTTTCATTTCGGGGTTTGCTCATTTAAATTTGATCATTTCTAGAAGTGCTCAACTCGAAAAATACAAACCCTGACGAGAAGTTTTATTTCGGGCTTAATTTGCTCACTGTTTTGATAATTTCTAGGAGTGCTCAAAGCAAAGTGAAAAATAATAATTGGAAATTGTGCCGTATTATAGTAATAATTTGTAATAAATAATTAAAGCAATAAAATATTTTGAATTTAATAATATTTTAATTACATACATCACTTTTTTAATTAAGTAAAGAAATACAAATTTAGCATTAGCGTGTATATTATTTTTTTATTAAAATATTTCTTTCTGTTTTATTCAAGTCATACTGAAAAATACGATTTTGTCACATTTTTTATATTAATATTGTATGTTAGTTAATTTAAATAAATTTTTTACAGCTGATATATTATAAAATCATTTTAACTTCATTTACAGAACTTGCTAAGGAGCAAAGAGCTCCTCAAGATAGTACCAAACCTACTAATTTAAAATTAATAAATAAATAAATAAATAAATAAATAAATAAATAAATAAATAAATAAATAAAAAAATAAATAAATAAATAAATAAATAAATAAATAAATATTACCTGATCTTATTATTACCTGAATTTGACTTATTTTTGCAGGGATTACTATCATGGCATTTTAAGGCTTAACCTGAGAAATTTGGACGAAAAATTCGCTACAACAGATTTTCTTCAAATTAATTTGGTGGACTCACAACAATCGTCAAATTAGCTCTGAATTTTTTCGGAATTTTTTAACCGTTGGTTTAATTATAATTAATTTATTTAAATGAGAATTTTGTATCCTTCCAATGTTAAATTTGTTAATTAGCATTGCAAAAAAACTATACAACAGATTCTTTTACTTTTTTTTTTACTAAAACCTAATTTTTTAGACTATTTTTCTGAATTGTTTTCATATATTTTGAACCGTGGCGATGATCGTTTCCTATATGTGATGAGAAATGTGGCAACGTTCTCAAGGACTGTTGTCACCACCCCCTCCTAAAAATTTATGCTCATTCCAATGCAAACAGTGTTGCCACTATAGCCACGCCTCTTGACCTTGACAGACAAATTCTCAGGTTATACCTTAAATTTCATCTAAATTTTTTCTTTGCACAACATATATGTTTTAGATTGACAACCTTTCTTGTAGTTGCAAAACACAAAACTTTGCTTTGAATTTGCTAATGCTGCTGCTGATTTGAGACACCCTTTTCTTTGTCATGAGTGCATGGTACGTCGTCTGAACTTAGAAATTGTTCATCTGCAACCTGGAATTCATTGCTAGATTATATAAATTGTAATCATACCCTTTAATTATAAAAAAAATAAAAGTGTCTCTCAGTGTGAAAAAATCGTGTTAATTTCTTTCAATATGACTTGAATAATACAGAAAGAAATGTTTTAATAAAAAAAAATACTTTACACGCTATTAATGTTAAATTTGTATTTTTATCAATAAATTAAAAAAGTGATATATAATTAAAATATTATTAAATTTACATTATTTTATTATTTATTGCTATATAATACGGCACAATTTCCAAATATTATTTTTCATTTTGCTTTGAGCACTTCTAGAAATGATCAAAACAGTGAGCAAAGCCCGAAATAAAAATTCTCGTCGGGGTTGCTTTTTTCGAGTTGGGCACTTTTAGAAATGAGCAAATAAATGAGCAAACCCCGAAATAAAACTTCTCGTCGGGGTTCGCTTTTTCCGATTTTAGCACTTCTAGAAATGATCAAATTTAAATGAGCAAAGCCCGATATAAAACTTCTCGTCGTGGATTGCTTTTTTCGATTTGAGCTCTTCTAGAAATGTTCAAATTTAAATGAGCGAAGCCCGAAATATTTGTTAATTTCGGGCTTTGCTCAAATCGCTAGGGGCACACCTAGGTTTAAAAACCTAAAATCGTTTAAAAACCTTCAAAATCTTGCTGCAAAACGCTGAGACAATTTATAATTGCCGCACAATCAAATTAAGCATAGCATATACAAAAATCGTTTGTTTGCGGCACAATTTTGAGTATGTGTTGGTATAATAAAATTAAAGACGCAATTTGAGATCTTGATACGGCATTAACTATAAATATACTTTGAATATTACATAATATATATTATATTTGTTGTGAAAAATGGCGTTACTAACTTCCTTCTTTAATACGACGCGCGTGACGTCAGACAAACGACAGAAAAACAGACTTTATAAATAAAGTCAACTTCCCCTCCCGCGTCGGTCACCCGCCCCTCTCCACTTACAAGGGGGTATTTCGTCCGGGGGTATTTCGTCCGGGGATATTTCGTCCGGGAGTATTTCGTCCGGGAGTATTTCGTCCGGGGGTATTTCGTCCGGTCCGGGCGGGGATATTTGGTCCGGGGGTATTTCGTCCGGGGGTATTTGGTCCGTGATTCGCTGGGTGACCCTTAGCCCATGAAAGTTATTGGGCTGCGCCTCGCCCCATTGTTCAAGTGCACGTGCACTAATTACCTCTTACCTGCTACCTGTTTTTTTCAATCCAGGTAGTAAAGTAACTTGTTGACAACGTTTGAACGCCATAAAATAATGTTCGGTTGAAATTATTTCAATATTATTACAATTTATTACCATTCCCTATTTTTCAGCATTGCATGTATATTATATAAAATATATATAATGATTAATCGTCATCATGTATAAAACATGATTAAGAGGCATTCACAAAGTCCTAAGGCCACATTTAGGGCTCGATAATTTAAAGCCCGATTTTATGCATGCTTTTTAGACCCAAAATTTCTGGTCTTAAATTATCGAGCCCTAAATGTGGTCTTAAGACTTTGTGAATGCCCCGTATTTATTTTCCTTTCCCTTTAATTAAATAAAAATATATTTCTTCACATTTATGCAATATGTAATATTAGATTTTTTTTCAATGTGTTAATGATATATATAATGTCATATAACAAATAAAAATAAAAATTGATATAAGAATGTAATTGTTCTCATAAAGTTATATGGACATTATGGACAAAAAATTGCTGTACCGCTGTTCCTTCTATGAAAGCACTTAAATTTTTCCTTTATTTACAATAAATATTAATTAAATAATGAAATTATTTGAATCATTTATAAATAGTAATTATATAATTTAATATAGAATTAGTGATATTCATAGTATTTAAGCCCTCCAATAATTTTTTTGTATGAAGGCAACAAGAAAATTACATGTGTTCGATTTTTGTTATATATTTTATTATTTTTATGCTAATATACATATTCCAAAATCCATATACTAGTATAGGGATCTTGCAATATATGCGATGCTCCGAGTTTTCCTAGCGGTGCTCCCAGTTTTCCGTGCTCCGAGTTTACCGTGCACCGAGTTTTCCTAGCTTGTTGAAATTGCACCGAGTTTTCCTGCACCGAGTTTTCCTGCACCGAGTTTTCCGGATACCCGTTGATTGTACTGTCGCGTTGCTCCGATCTTTCCTTTCTTATTATAAGCATATATATTTCTTATCTGTCACTTGTCGTTCTTGAATCTCTACCCTCTCAGTTAGTGCATTTCATCTTCACCTGCACCTCACCTTCGAGTCGTACTTTTTACATTCACCCTGTTCCTGATGGTCTTCAGCTACAGGAGCCAACACGTTGACAATTTCTCCTCTCCTGACACACCTTTCATATTTGTCACCTGCATGCAGAATCACTTAAACATCCTTTCAACCCTATAATCGTACATACAAAAGGCTCACGTACAAATCACGTACGTGATTCATTCGGTCTTGCCGAGAGGTATTACCAACGAATCCTCCCACCCAAAATAAGAAGATTTAATATTAAATTCCCAATTAAATTCGAGAGAGAAAGAGGGGGGGGGGAGGAATGGATTATATCTTTTTGTATTTTGAAACTGTAGTTACTAATTTATATTTATAAAAGCCTTTTCCTCCTGAATTTGTATTTATAAATAATTTATATAAAAAATAAAATAAAATAATATATTAGAATTTGAGACGTTATTTGAGACATCCCAAAAAAACAACTTGATTAATTGGCTGGAACGATAAACAAGATTAAGTTTTCAACAAAGAAGGGATTTTTTCACCCTCACAAAAAGTTATTTTTAGCTCCTGAAGTGTGCCTTTATAAAGAAAAAATTCTTTTTTTGTGTTATTTTTATTTTATTTTCATTTCATTTCTTTTTTTAAAATAGAATTATTTCATGTTTTTATTTTCTTTATGAAGTCTTTAACTCATCACCGAGTATGTTTTCAATGAAATTAAAAGTATTATAACTATTATTGATCATTTTAATATAGATAAATAATAACTAAAATTAAAAACAAAACTAAAAAAAAAAATAAGCTTTGGAAAAATATTACAAACAAGAAAAAAATCATTTTCCATTATATTTATATTCTGAAGTGTAAAACAAATAATTCTCTTGACTTTGATACTTTGAGTATTCTCTTGACAAAAATAAGAAGCTTTCAAGTTGACTCTTTTTCAATAAAAAGAATGTTCAGAAATTATTATCTCAGTAATATTTCTATTTTACGTTTGATTTATTTTTATATGTTCCTCCTAAAGAAGACAAAAATAGCCATTCAACCACCTGTTATCATCAATACACTTCATGCACCTTGTTATATCTCAAAAAACATATTTTTGGTTTGTTATCAAAACAAGAAACTTTATTTATTTTTTATCAATTTATTTTTGTCAAACAAAAAATTGATATGTTTACGTTAACAATATCTTATTACATTTTTTTTTTCTTTTTCTGTAATATAAGATAAAAACAAAAGTCATGACAATCTTGTTAAATTAGCATCGTTGACAGTTTGAAGCTCAGGGGAGGGGGGTGACAGGGAGGTTAGTCACGTGGGGGAGCGATGACCCTGATACTCAGGTCACACCCTCGCTAACGTGCCCTACATTGGTAACTATGGCAACCAAACAGAAGCACAACTCCATCAGTGTTATTTTCTACATCACAACATATAATACAGTTTCCCTTCATATATACAGTATAACGACAACAGAAAAAAACTTCTACCCCTTAAAAGCTATTATATATACAAGGAAAAAACAATAATAAAATCATTTGATAACAGCATTTACCTTTTTATGTGATGTTATTACAGAACGTTCTCAGATGCTCTGTGTTATTATGTTGTGTGGTAAATATATTTTTTGTATCATCTGTTGAGTGTATTCATGTAAAGTCAAATTAATTTGATATTCCCTCCGGAAGTAGCCGGAAGTGAGTGATTTCTGACCTTTCCGTTCACGTCTCAGTTTTGAAATGTTGCAACTAAGCTAGTACTCCCTCTTACGAATTTCTGTGCACAATTTTAAACTGCTACTATGAACAGGAAGGCCGGAAATCTCTCACTTCCGGCTACTTCCAGCGGGAATATAAAATTAATTTGACTGTATTATATTTTATATTATTGAAGATGATATAAATATTATTAAATGAAAATCTCGGGTAAGAACAAGGATTCTAATAACAATACTACAAAAAAATTATTTAAGTTTTTAATAATATTTACATAATTATAATAAATAATAATATTTGTTTATTGGGTTAATAAATACAGAGATTGGAGGGTAACTGTTTAATTAAAATAGAATTATTACCCAATTGGTGAATGTAAAAGGCAAGAGTCTGTACTCTGTACATAAAAGGCGTACATTCACGCAAATATGATTACAAAAGAAACACTGTAAACGCAAAAGTCTCAAAATTTACATCGATGTAAAAAAATATCTATGCGTTTATATAATAGGCAGTCGTACGAAGATATACTTGTACGACTTCGATAGTGGTATAGGCTACGATGAAAAAAAAAAAAATATATATATAAATAAAAAATAAACATTATGTATCATTCTGTATATCATTGTATCAGTTTTATATACACAACGTTTTTGGCAAACCTTTTGTCTTTAAAAAAAAAATGAACTGATGTGCATAAGTAGTAACAGTTGCAAAGATAGCAGCAGAGTTTTGCACAATTTCTTGCAATTTGAAATTCAGTCATGGTTTGAATACAATGCTAAGTGCCAAGCTCTGATCATTGATGTAAATTTCACTTGCATTAATGCAATTTAAAGTCCATTCATGTCTGCATCATTGAACTAGATTGAAAATACAATACGATTGTTACAAAATAAAAATAAATAAAAAAAATTAAAAATATTTGACGAATACAATGGATTTTCTTAAGTTGTAGAAATAAATATAATCCTCTTTTCAAGCTCCGCTCTATATAATAGCATGAAAATTTGCATGCTTAAAAATGACTTTTTATTTGTGAAACAAAAAAAACAAAAAAAAAACAAAAAACAAACAAACAAACAAAAAACAAAAAAACAAATCCTATATGGAGTTTCTTGGGAAGTTACAAGTGTGTAAAAGTGAAATACATTTTTAATTTGAAATTTATAATGTTAACTGGACACGACATTTGATATTTTTCATGACATTTATTATATTATTATAAATAATATTTTTACTACAAACAAAAAAGGAAAAAATATTAGTGGATAAAATGTTACATATAGACTATAAAGTAATTTGAATTTTAAAATAATGAACCCTATGCTAAAATAGCGACTGAAAGCAACAAGAGATCCGTGTGTTACGCAGCAGGCGTCTTTTTTTTTTTTTGTTTTTTTGATATCAGCGAATTCAACAGAGCGTGAAATTTGCGCTGTTCACTTTTGACCTTCTCTCCAACCCTCTCAGCTTCGCGAGGAGGCTGTAAGCCAACATCTCCCAACCCTTCCTACCCTTGTTTACACACAGGCGGCTTCTGTATTAAAAGACCTTTTATAGAAAAATGCTGCGCACAGAGAAATCAATAATATTTCATTATTCTTAAAATCTCAATAGCTTTTACTTCTTTTTTTATATTAAGGACTGTCGCTACGTAGCCGGCCACCAGAGGCGCAACGTTTGCGTTTCGAAAAATACTGATTGGAAGAATTTTGTTCCAACATTTTTACAAAACTTTAAAGGATATTTAATTTTTAATTGTATAATATTAATTATATATATATTCTCTGATGAACAAGTTAATATGGATACTGTACAGCAATGTTTTAAGGACTTTACAAGTAAGAAAATTACACACTATATTTCCCCACGTTGTCACAAGCCCTCTTGCTGAATTTTTTTCTCCTCGGATGTACTGTGCATTGTCCCATTGTTCGGGACTGCACCTAGCTTGCTCGCCAGCAAGCAGCGAGGCAAGTGAGGATGGTCAGCTTGAGCTTTACCAGCAGCAGGGAGGGCGCCGAGTAGGTTCTGCGGGCTCGCGCACGGATCTGCACGGGCGGGCCCGTGGGCCGTGCAGACCCATGGGCCGTGCTCATGCAGCTCAGCATTGGTAGTCTGCACACGGAAATTGATGGCTCCTACAAGGCCTAGCTCTAGCTATTAAATTCCTCCAATAAAAAAAAAATACATAATATATATATATATTGATTTTTTTTATTGAGAGAAAAATTAATTAATTATTATAATTATTATTAATTATTGGACCGTAATTATATAAAATTATAATATTTATTATAACATTTATAATATAGTTATAATATTATATAACTATATATACCCTACTGGAAATAATCCTTCAATTTTTTTTAAAAGACACGTCTTTCAAAATTTGGAATGACGCGTCTTTCAAAAACCTTGGGCCATTTATCCATGGACGCGTCCTTCCAATTTTTGAAAGACTATTTTGAAGGACCAAACCCTTTAAATTTGGAAGGATAATTTTGAATGGCAATTTTGAAGGGGAAAAATAATAATAATAAATATGTACTTGAGAAATATTTATTATGAATCTGACAATATGTTTAATTATTTATAGAATTATAACAATGTGTAAATATTTTATAGTACACAAAAATTCAATTGTTTTTTGGCACATATCTAGCATATTATAAGTAAATTAAAAATATTTGAATAGTTATAAATTATTGTATTTTTGATGACACACAAAATTATTGTTATTTATGTAATGAGTATTAAATAATTATCAAATAAATTTAAATTTAAACATAAATGAGTAGCTAGGCCAAAGTACTGTTTGTCGCACATCATAAAGGTTTAATAATTTTCAAAATTGAGTTACTTTTAAAAACAATTAACTTGGTGTGTTATCAAATATGTTCATAAGAATTTTGATTAATAAAATATGGACTCAGCCTTTCAGCCACATTATGCGCCAAACTACAAATTCTTCTTCTTCATCTTCTTTTTTTTTTTGCTTTGACTTCTGTTCCAATCTTTTCCGTCAGAACGTCGGACACGAACCTCTTCCTTGTCTTTAATTTGGCATAGTCTGCAGATTTTCCTTTCTCCACAATAAGTTTTCTCACAAAACCTGAAAAAAATAGAAAATATAAGGAAAACCTTTTGATAATTTGTATCATGGAATTGGATACGAAAGAAAGTTTATTTACAATAGAAGGTTCAGTAGCCAGTTCAATAGACCCTGATGACGAGCTGGTTTTATTGAACTGGCTACTGAACCTTCTATTAAAATTCATAACATAAATAAAAAAATCATCATAGAGGGTTCAGTAGCCAGTTCAATAGACCCTGACGAGGAGCTGTTTCCATCGAACTGGCTACTGAACCTTATATGACAATTTTTATCAAGGATGACAAAGAATGTTACACAATAGAAGGTTTACTAGCCAGTTCGATGGAACCAGCTCCTCGTCAGGGTCTATTGAACTGGCTACTGAGCCCTCTATGGTGACTTTTTTTTTATTTATGTTATGAATTGCAATAGAAGGTTCAGTAGCCAGTTCGATTAAACCTGATGAAGAGCTGTTTCCATTGAACTGGATATTGAAGCTTCTATGACAATTTTTATCAAGGATGGTGAAGAATGTTACACAATAAAATATTCAGTAGCCACTTCGATGGAACCAGCTCCTCGTCAGGGTCTATTAAACAGGCTACTGAGCCCCCCTGCTCAAAAATCTTGAGCCAAGATCTTGTAAGATCTTGGCAGATCTTGGCAAGATTATGCTGATGATAATCTTGCAAGATCTTGCAAGATCTTTCCCAAGATCTTGCACAAGATCTTGCAAGATCTTGCAAGATCTTAGGTAAGATCTTGAGCAAGACATATCACAATATCTTGAGCAATTGTTATCTTGCTTAAGATCTTGCAAGATCTTGTGCAAGATCTTGGGAAAGATCTTGCAAGATCTTGCAAGATAATATTTGCTCAAGATCTTGTGATATTATCTTGCTCAAGATAATATTTGCTCAAGATCTTGTAACAGCATCTTGCTCAAGATCTTGCAAGATCTTGCAAGATCTTGTGCAAGATCTTGGGAAAGATCTTGCAAGATCTTGCAAGATAATATTTGCTCAAGATCTTGTGATATTATCTTGCTCAAGATAATATTTGCTCAAGATCTTGTGACAGCATCTTGCTCAAGATCTTGCAAGATCTTGCAAGATCTTGTGCAAGATCTTGGGAAAGATCTTGCAAGATCTTGCAAGATAATATTTGCTCAAGATCTTGTGATATTATCTTGCGCAAGATAATATTTGCTCAAGATCTTGTGATAGTATCTTGCTCAAGATCTTGCATGTTCTTGTCAAGATAATATTTGCTCAAGATCAAAATAATTGCGCAAGATCTTGTGCAATGCTGTCGGTTGGTTTAAATCCGTTGAAAGGCAGCCATGTTGGGTCAGTAATGTAGCGGCAATTCCAAGTAGCAATCTCCGAGTCACATAGCCAACATGACGTCTGAAAAAGAAACAAAAACAAACAAAGTTAGTATTCTGTTAGTTGCAGCTAGTTTTCGTTAAATAAGGAAGTCTCATGATGCATGGTTTCATTTCTGTATGGATATGTTCATCATTTTGCTTCCTTCCACCTCTCCGTTCAATAATTCTTTTACTCCGCGGGCCATGCTATGTATTTTCTCCTTCAGCTAGGCTCGGTGGAACCTGGGGGTCAAAAACAAAGAAATTCGTCAATAAAATTAGGCACAAATCTAGAAAGTTCTTGTTCAAGACATTTCCTATAGAAATTTAGCAAATCTTGCACAAGATCTTGCAAGATTTTGATCAATTTATCATACATTGCAGTATTTTATACATACCTTTTTCAAAATATCACAAACAAAACCCTGCAATGCAATTAATCTCTATGACATGTTGCTTTATGCATACAACAAGCAGCAGGTTGTCCTCAGTATATTCATCATATTCCAGGTTTGCAAGCAGTTGCAAGGCAAACAGGAAGCAGGTCCGGCCATCCGAATTTCATGAAAAAACATAAAATACTCTATGAGCTTAACAATATATTAAACAAAAACAACTAAACATAAGTTTAAGCTTACCTGGAACTGTGTATAAAGTACTAAATTAGCACAAATGAACACAAAATCTTCATGTTTCTTCTTCAGCTCTTACGTTCACCAACCGTCCATTTTCAGTTTCAACACATGTTATAAAAACGCGTATCGTATTGCATTTGTTTCCCAACGTTTTCTAGCGCGCCGTCGCGCGCAATTTTGAAAACGAATAAAAATGCACCGATCAAGCTGAAAACTTGTATCCAGAGGTTAATTGGCAAGCTGAATTTAATGATGGTTATTAAATTAACCCTGAATAATTATTGGGGTGCTGTTACCCTTATTTAAAAAAAAATTGAATATTGCGATTTTGAATAGAAAAAAAATCTGCAAACGGGTGCGATCGATCGGCAAAAAAATTATATGACCATGGGGAGGTTTTCACCCTTACTAAAATCTTGCGTAAGAAATTACTTCTTGAACAAGATTGCCATTTTAAACAAGAAAAATCTTGCCATAACTATGAAAAGAAGTGTAAAGTTTTTTCTTGCTCGAGTCTATTACTTGTCCAAGATGTACATTTTGGGTACAAGATGGTAGTTAATCTTGGGTAAGAAATGATTTTTTGGCCAAGATTGCCATCTTACGCTAGATGGTAACTTACCCAAGAAAAAATCTTGCGATAACTATGAAAAAAAGCGTAAGATTTTTTCTTGCTCGAGTCTATTACTTGCTTAAGATTGAAATCTTGGGTATAAGAAATGATTTCGTGCACAAGATTGCCATCTTACGCAAGACGGTAACTTACCCAAGAAAAAATCTTGCGATAACTTTGAAAACAAGCGTAAGATTTTTTCTTGCTTGAGTCCATTACTGGCCCAAGATGGATCTCTTGGGTAAGAAATGATTTCTTGGCCAAGATTGCCATCTTACGAAAGACGGTAACTTACCCAAGAAAAAATCTTGCGAAAACTATGAAAACAATCGTAAGATTTTTTCTTGTTCGTGTCTATTACTTGCCCAAGATGGAAATCTTGGGTAAGAAATGATTTCTTGCACAAGATTGCCATCTTACGCAAGACGGTAACTTACCCAAGAAAAAAATCTTGCGTTAACTATGAAAACAAGCCTAAGATTTTTTCTTGCTCGAGTCTATTACTTGCCCAAGATGAAAATCTTGGGTAAGAAATGATTTCGTGCACAAGATTGCCATCTTGCACAAGACAGTAACTTACCCAAGAAAATATCTTGCGATAACTATGAAAACAAGCGTAAGATTTGTTCTTGCACGAGTCTATTAATTGCCCAAGATGGATTTCTTGGGTACAAGATGGAAATCTTGGGTAAGAAATGATTTCTTGGCCAAGATTGCCATCTTACGCAAGACGGTAACTTACCCAAGAAAAAATCTTGAGATAACTATGAAAACAAGCGTAAGATTTTTTCTTGTTCGTGTCTATTACTTGCCCAAGATGGAAATCTTGGGTAAGAAATGATTTTTTGCACAAGATTGCCATCTTACGCAAGACGGTAACTTACCCAAGAAAAAATCTTGAGAAAATTTTGATCACGCGAGCAAGATATTTTCTTGCTTAAGTCTAATACTTGCCCAAGATGGAAATCTTGGGTAAGAAATGATTTCTTGGCCAAGATTGCCATCTTACGCAAGACGGTAACTTACCCAAGAACAAATCTTGCGTTAACTATGAAAACAAGCGTAAGATTTTTTCTTGTTCGTGTCTATTACTTGCCCAAGATGGAAATCTTGGGTAAGAAATGATTTTTTGCACAAGATTGCCATCTTACGCAAGACGGTAACTTACCCAAGAAAAAATCTTGAGAAAATTTTGAACACGCGCGCCAGATTTTTTCTTGCTTAAGTCTATTACTTGCCCAAGATGGAAATCTTGGGTAAGAAATGATTTCTTGGCCAAGATTGCCATCTTACGCAAGACGGTAACTTACCCAAGAAAAAATCTTGCGATAACTATGAGAACAAGCGTAAGATTTTTTCTTGTTCGAGTCTATTACTTGCCCAAGATGGAAATCTTGGGTAAGAAATGATTTCTTGCACAAGATTGCGATCTTACGCAAGACGGGAACTTACCCAAGAAAAAATCTTGAGAAAATTTTGAACACGCGCGCAAGATTTTCAATCTTACGTAAGATTTTTTCTTGAGCAAGTTAATTACTTGCCAAGATGTCTATCTTGCGTAAGAAATGACTTCTTGAGCAAGATTACCATCGTGCGCAAGCCATAAACTAGCTCAAAAAATAATCTTGCAAAAAATTCGAAAACACGCGCAAGATTTTCTATCTTGCAAGATATTTTTTCTTGCGCAAGTAAGTTTCTTGCCAAGATGTCGATCTTACGTAAGAAATGACGTCTTGAACAAGATTATTATCTTGCTCAAGATCTTTTTAAACCAAAAATATCTTATTTTTTTACTTTTCCCAAATTTTTTGGTTAAATATTATTTTTAGAAGGATAATATATATTCCTGACCAGCATTGATTACTGTCTTGCCTCTTCTTTGGACTTCTTGAGTTCACTTGACAAGATCATAAAAGATCTTGTAAGATATTGCTCAAGATTTTTGAGCAGGGGGCCTCTATGGTGACTTTTTTTTTATTTATGATATGGATTGCAATAGAAGGTTTAGTAGCCAGTCCAATGGAACCAGCTCCTCGTCAAGGTCCATTGATCTGGCTACTGAACCCTCTATGATGATTTTTTTTTAAGTTTAGTTATGAATTGTAAGAGAAGCTTCCGTAGCCAGTTCGATTGAACCAGCTCCTCGTCAGAGTCTATTGAGCTGGCTACTGAACCCTCTTTGATGATTTTTTTTATTATTTAATTTATGAATGTAATAGAAGGTTCCATAGCCAGTTCGAAGAAACCAGCTCCTCGTCAAGGTCCATTGATCTGGCTACTGAACCCTCTATGATGATTTTTTTTATTATTTAATTTATGAATGTAATAGAAGCAGTGATGCAACGCTTCGCGAAGCTTCGCGCGAAATTTCGCTAGTTTCGCGAATATTCGCGAAGTTTCGCAAGCCAAGTTTCGCGAAAGTTTCGCGCGAAACTTCGCGAAATTGATATATTTGAATTTCCCGCTCTACTTTTTCGAACCGTATTTAATGAATACGCCGTTTTCTTCCTAATTTTACTTTAATGACAGGTTTAATTGCATAAATGAATTAAAAAAAGAGTTCAATTTAATTTATTAGATATAAAAAATGTTATTATTTTTTTTTTTTTAATTTTAAAAATTACTTTTAATTATTTTTAAAATCATTTAACACATTCGAGGATAGATTCGACAGGTCATGAAAGGGGCCATTTTATCTTGTTTTCTTAATTTTTTGATGAATATATGAAAAATCGCATTGCGACAGTCATTTTTTAAATTTCGCGAAATTTTCGCGAAGTTTCGCGAATATTCGCGCGAAAGTTTCGCGCGAAGATTTGCATCTCTGAATAGAAGGTTCCGTAGCCAGTTCGATGGAACCAGCTCCTCGTCAGGGTCTATTAAACAGGCTACTGAGCCCTCTATGGTGACTTTTTTTTTATTTATGATATGGATTGCAATAGAAGGTTTAGTAGCCAGTTCGATGGAACCAGCTCCTCGTCAGGGTCTATTGAACTGGCTACTGTGAGCCCTCTATGATGACTTTTTTTTGTTAATGTTATGGATTGCAATAGAAGGTTCAGTAGCCAGTCCAATGGAACCAGCTCCTCGTCAAGGTCCATTGATCTGGCTACTGAACCCTCTATGATGATTTTTTTTAAGTTAAGTTATGAATTGTAAGAGAAGCTTCCGTAGCCAGTTCGATTAAACCAGCTCCTCGTCAGAGTCTATTGAGCTGGCTACTGAACCCTCTATGATGATTTTTTTTTATTATTTAAATTATGAATGTAATAGAAGGTTCCGTAGCCAGTTCGAAGAAACCAGCTCCTCGTCAGGGTCCATTGAACTGGCTACTGAACCCTCTATGATGATTTTTTTTTTTAATTTAAGTTATGAATTGTAAGAGAAGGTTCCGTAACCAGTCCGATAAAACCAGCTCGTCGTTAAGAGTTCAGATATGGGTGTTAACATAATTATATAAAACACTCAAAAATGAAAGATGACAGACAAACACATTCATCACCAAAGTATATACTTACCAACACAGAAGTTTTTTTTTCTGGCGTCAGCTGCATTTTTGCTGACTGGTTGGGGTGTACATTACTTCGACGCCCAGGCACGCTCCTCCTGCACAACACATCCCGACTTCAGGCACAGTGGGCGGTGACCTTCAACATTATTAAGGATTATTGTCACTATGGTAATTATTTCTTGATGGTAAAACAATATAAAATTTAAAACAGAACAAAGAAAACAAAATGACTGTTCTTGCACTTTCTAAAGTAGGAAAAGTAATAATTCAGTTCAGTTTTTGAGATAATAATTTTTTTAGTTGAAAAATATTCTGATTTGACTAATGGCCGCCAGATTTCCAATGATATTCGCACTATTTATAACTCTAATATCTCAAAAACTAGACCAACTTTTGCTTCCATTTTTTTCGCTGAATATTTATGTTATAATGTAAGGAAGGTTTACTAAAATTTTCAGAGTGATTCACCATCTCCTCAGACTAGAGACAATAACCCTTAAAATAAAAAATCATCTGCATACAAACGAAATTTTACTAAGTTTCTTGCAAGCAAAAAATTGTAGCCAGCCCTCGAATCAAGTATTATTATTTTTTTTATTCACAACTTTTTGTGCTAAAATTATGTAAAAAATAAATTGGTTGATACTTCACAAATAGCTTATTTAGCAAATTTGCTTGGACCTCAATATGAATACCTTAGTCTTTTCTTTCCTGTCATTGTATAGAAATGGGGAGAAAAATGGTGACGCTAAAGCTGGGATGTACTGTAGTTAGATTTTAAACAACTGATGTTTTATCCCATGGTATTTATTTATTTTGCTGCAATATACACTATTTTAGGGGTAGGTCTCCACCCTCTGCGGTGCGTCGGGGAAAAAATCTAAAACTATATCCGAGTTTAGGAGGGTCCATTACCCCTTGAAAATTAATTTCATAATTTTAGCACAATTTTTAAGGAAAATGGATTTAAGGGGTAGGTCTCCACCCTCAGGAGTGCGTCGGGGGAAAAAACCAAAATTATTTTCGAGTTCAGGAGGGTCAATTACCCCTTGTAAAATAATTTAATAATTTTAGCACAATTTTTAAGGAAAATAGATTTTAGGGATAGGTCTCCACCCTCAGGGGTGCATCGGGGAAAAAATCTAAAATTATTTCCGAGTTTAGGAGGGTCCATTACCTTTTGAAAATTAATTTCATAATTTTAGCACAATTTTTAAGGAAAATGGATTTTAGGGGTAGGTCTGCACCCTCAGGGGTGCGTCGGGGAAATAATCTAAAATTATTTTCGAGTTCAGGAGGGTCAATCACCCTTTGTAAATTAATTTGGTAATTTTAGCACAATTTTTAAGGAAAATAGATTTTAGGGGTAGGTCTTCACCCTCAGGGGTGCGTTGGGGAAAAAATCTAAAATTATTTTCGTGTTCAAGAAAGTCGATTACCCCTTGAAAATTAATTTGGTAATTTTAGCACAATTTTTAAGGAAAATAGATTTTAGGGGTAGGTCTCCACCCTCAGGGGTGCGTCGGGAAAAAAATCTAAAATTATTTCCGAGTTTAGGAGGGTCCATTACCTTTTGAAAATTAATTTCATAATTTTAGCACAATTTTTAAGGAAAATGGATTTTAGGGGTAGGTCTGCACCCTCAGGGGTGCGTCGGGGAAATAATCTAAAATTATTTTCGAGTTCAGGAGGGTCAATCACCCCTTGTAAATTAATTTGGTAATTTTAGCACAATTATTAAGGAAAATAGATTTTAGGGGTAGGTCTTCACCCTCAGGGTTGCGTCGGGGAAAAAATCTAAAATTATTTTCGTGTTCAAGAAAGTCGATTACCCCTTGAAAATTAATTTGGTAATTTAAGCACAATTTTTAAGGAAAATAGATTTTAGGGGTAGGTCTCCACCCTCAGGGGTGCGTCGGGAAAAAAATCTAAAATTTTTTCCGAGTTTAGGAGGGTCCATTACCTTTTGAAAATTAATTTCATAATTTTAGCACAATTTTTAAGGAAAATGGATTTTAGGGGTAGGTCTGCACCCCCAGGGGTGCGTCGGGGAAAAAATCTAAAAATTTTTTCGAGTTCAGGAGGGTCAATTACACCTTGTAAATTAATTTGGTAATTTTAGCACAATTTTTAAGGAAAATAGATTTTAGGGGTAGGTCTTCACCCTCAGGGGTGCGTCGGGGAAAAAATCTAAAATTATTTTCGTGTTCAAGAAAGTCGATTACTCCTTGAAAATTAATTTGGTAATTTTAGCACAATTTTTAAGGAACATGGATTTTAGAGGTAGGTCTCCACCCTCAGGGGTGCGTCGGGGAAAAAATCTAAAATTATATCTGAGTTCAGGAGGGTCGATTACCCCACGCTTGAATCTTTTTCCGCAAAATTCCAATGTTTTCAAAAAAAGTTGTATTTAACATTGAATTTCCATTAAGCGAAAATAATTTTTTTAAAAACCACCCCTGAAAGGGGTGTTGTTGGTGTTCAATAAAAATTTTAACACCCTGAACTAATTTTTACAACCCTCAGCTACAAGTGTACCAAATTTGAAGTTTGTACGAAAATTTTTGCAATACCAAATTTACGAAAAAATTTGGCACGCGAATTGTGGTTCACTGTGCATCTGGGTCAGGCATGTATGCACATGCCTGGCCCAGAAACAGATAGGCGACAGGACTCTTCATTAATTCTGCCCAGTGTATGCATATGATATGCATACCTATGCCATGAGCAAGTTAATGAATAACTATGTGAAGCACCTCATACCCAAGTGTATACATAATTATACTATATTCAGTACTGTATGCATTTTGCAAACAAGATATGCATACTGTAACATAATACAGTATGCATATGCATACCATAGATTATTAATTTGGATAAGCACATTATGCGTTTGTATTATACTAAAAAAAATAAAAGTATAAACATTTTATGCAAGCAGTACTGTACTGTAAATACAATTATGCACATCAGAAATTCATATAAACCTCCAAGATACAAAACATGGATTTGTAGAGTCCTTTTTTTTTTTACCTTTTTTCTTCGGATAAACCAATCTCTTCTTTAAAGAGTTGAGGCGGTCACTTCATATTATATGTGAAGTGTCTCTTGAGGTCTTCTTCTTGTTTATTAGAATATAAATTTTTAATCTCTGTTATTATACAAATTACAAATTACAAATTACAAAAACCAGTAACACGAGACAAGGGACTATCAACATGGTATTTAACATAAGCATTTTCTGGTTTTTGCTGAGAAATTTCAGCATATACTTTGAGAAATATAAAAACTCAAGATATTTATCTTACATTAAATACTAAAAACACAAGTTTCAAAATGAAACTAAACCGAAAAAATAAAAGAATTTAGGAAACTTTTGCCAAAAAACGTTGATCGTTGTTTTTCATTCCTATGAATACAGTGTTGCACGTTCTACTGTTCTGGATCTTTGTTTCAGGAAATAAAACGCTGTGATTAATTTTAAAAATTAAAATTCTAACTAATCAATTATTTTATTAATTCTCCAGTCTCTATTAAATATTAATTCGACTTATAGAGCAAAATTACAGAACTGAATTTGCTGCAACATTCGGCAACATTGCATTGAGTCATTCAAAAATCTTTCAAAATCACAATATCATTCAAAACACCCTTCAAATATTTTAATGTCTTTCAAGTCTCTTAAAACACCGTTCAAAACCTCATAAAAGTCGTTCAAAATCTTTAAAATTTTGAATGACTTTCTGAAGGGTAAATTGATTATTTCCAGTAGGGTATATATATATTATTATATGTATAGTTATATATGTATTTATATAATACATATATACAAAAATATAAAATATATATAAATATAAATAAATAAATATTTATATTTATAATTATTTTTTTTAATAATAATATTATTGGCGCAGTGCATTGACCGGTTCTCGTTAGATCACCGAAGTCAAGCTACGTCGAGCGTGGTTAGTACTTGGATGGGTGACCGTTTCAAGTAAAAAATACGCTGCTCCCTCCCTGGGGTAAATTCGTCTCGCTTTCCACCCAGTGCAGTGATGCACTTGTGTGTGGTTCTCCAGGCTTTGGACATCGCTTTGGTCCATTGAGAAAAAGTAAAGGTGTCCGTCCTGACTGAGGTTTTCCACGGTTCCCTCAGTCTCACCTCAGCGAATGCTGGGACGCGTAAGCATGCAGGCCGTGGCCACTATCCGTTCCCTACCTTATATCCCTACCCAGTACCCCGCCGCGAGCTGTAAGCTTTTAGGTTTGTATCCTTTTAAAAAAAAAATTATTAATGTATATATAAATATAATCAGGCGCGGATCCAGAAACAAATTATTATCAAATTATTTTTATTTCAAGCATATGATTAGATATGATGAGCCACATAAAGCGAAACAGCATTATGAATGATAGTAAATTTTAATATATAAAATTACGTAATTATTAGGATTATTACTTAGATTCGAGTTAGATTCATTATATATAACAAAAGGAATTAAAAAATACAATAATATATTTCATTTTTTTATCGAAAAAAAAAAAAAGTTTCGATGCTTACTATCCTAAAAATCATAATATTAATTCTTTCAAAATAATACATATTTGTTTATTTACCGTTACTCTCCCTTCTTAGTCAGGGGAATAAGAGGAAAAATCGCGCGTTTAGTGAAGAAAGCATGAATTTTTTTTTGGTGGTAGAGTTCACCCCAAAGATCAATTTTTTTGGCGGAGTCGCGCGAAAATGACCTTGGTTCGACCTCCCGTGACCTTTGACCCCGCGCTTCTTAATTATTTTTTCCTGCTTAAACTTTTCATTTTAGAGGAAAAATGTACTCTTGCAAAACTGTTTGTAATAATGAAAAGGTGATATGAAAAAAAAATCAAGTTCGTAAATTAATTATTTTCAAAATGGCGGCTAATTAACTTAATTAATTCATGAATTCTTCGTACCTTTCGATGAATTTCTCTTATAACTTTTGATATTTATGTTGAAATTTAACCTCGCTTATTGCACACACACATTTTATGGTACCAAAAGTAATTAAATTAAGTCATTACTTGCACATAATTAGGCAAATTATTGATTTAATTGAGTAGGACCAGGTAACAATGTGTAGGCCATCTAGTTCAAGAATATTATGAAACAGCTTGAACAAGCTGACACGTGACTTACAAGTTGTTGGGACCCCCCCTGAACACACTGTTAGAAACTTTCCAAAAGTCCCATGTAGAATAAGGTCAAAAATCCGGGTTTGTCCCGGAATCCAAAAACATTTTTTTCCCGCGTGAATAATTGACGTAGCGTTTTGCAAAATACATCAATTTGAAGCTTATACTACCAATAATTTAGGAAAAATACTCAATCATATTTTAAAGTATTTTATCATATGATTAATTAACTAAAACGCTAATTAGCATGGTCCAATAAATTTTCAAAATTGAATATTTCTGAAGTTCTTGCGCGCAATGATTTTGAGTTTATTATTACATTATGAGATAGTTTAATTTAATTGAAACGTTTTTGTTTCATACTCCTTACTTGCATATAATTTTAGTTACAGTATGCAGAAGTGCGCAATTCAAGGAAGCGCGCATATACATGCATATATGGGCCATATCTGTGGTATATTAATTAGCAGCCACTACGTCTCTGTAACACACTATGCAATGTAAACGATCGAGCTATCAACAGCATATCTATAATAACTTGCTCGTTCTCTAAATATGTTTTTTTTTCCCTCTCGGGGTGAAAAAATTTGGGGGTGGGAAGGGGTATTCGAAATACTGCTGTTAATAATTGATGCAACGCCTGCAGTATAAGAGCCAACACCACGGTTCCATTTACCCCCTTTTTATTCCTAATTTTACATTGAAACGAACTTGAAGAGTGGAGGGGGGGGGGAAATCTCTCAATTGATGCATAAAAAATATGTAATTAATTACCACATATATGAGCTTTATTTAAACTATTTTTTATTTAATTACTCATAAAAAATATGCAGATATTAAAAAAAAATAAAAAAATAATTAATAATCCATTTAAAGTACCCATCTGAATCGGATATTTTTTCAAGGTGGAAATAATATTGTTGGATATTTTAATTTTCTTTTTGTTTTTGTTAATTGAAATGTATAATAAATTGAAGCATGCGTGCGTACAGATCTCGGAACAGCTTGAACTTCGATATTGCCTGTATGCTGGGTTTTGAGCGATCGAGTCAAGAAACAGTAAGAATAATAACAACCACCCCCGAGTCTCATCCATACCCACTAAAATCTGGGTCATAATAAAACATAGGCACAAGGGGCATTCACAAAGTCTTAAGGCCACATTTAAGGCTCGATAATTTAAAGCTTGATTTTAGACGTGTTTTTTAGACCCAAAATTTCTGGTCTTAAATTATTGAGCCTTAAATGTGGCCTTAAGGCTTTGTGAATGCCCCTATAATTTTTAAGTAATAAGAGAGTAATACATATATTATACCTATTGATATTATAAGACAAGCTATACTGAAAAGGTATTTGAATCATATTTGTTATCGTGAATAAAATTTATTGCAATCCTATATTGACATAAAAGTATTTTGTTTTCGTATAAAAACATATGAGAAACAATGCATGACTTTCATTATAAAGTGTATTTCATAATTATATTTATATATAAAATATACTGTAGGTCTTTTATTCTGAAAGTTTAATACAAAATAATACAACGCTTATAAATAATCTGTTGTCGTCATTTTCTTCTTATTGCGTATATTATTATTTGTTTCTCTCTCTTATTATAGCAACAATTTTTTTTTATCTTCAACACATCAATGATACTCATAATTAATAATACGATCAAATAATGATATTAAATTTGCAAACTTTTCAGAAATAATAAGGGGGTAAATGGAACCGTGGTGTTGGCTCTTATACTGCAGGCGTTGCATCAATTATTAACAGCAGTATTTCGAATACCCCTTCCCACCCCCAAATTTTTTCACCCCGAGAGGGGAAAAAAAACTTATTTAGAGAACGAGCAAGTTATTATAGATATGCTGTTGATATCTCGATCGTTTACATTGCATAGTGTGTTACAGAGACGTAGTGGCTGCTAATTAATATACCACAGATATGGCCCATATATGCATGTATATGCGCGCTTCCTTGAATTGCGCACTTCTGCATACTGTAACTAAAATTATATGCAAGTAAGGAGTATGAAACAAAAACGTTTCAATTAAATTAAACTATCTCATAATGTAATAATAAACTCAAAATCATTGCGCGCAAGAACTTCAGAAATATTCAATTTTGAAAATTTATTGGACCATGCTAATTAGCGTTTTAGTTAATTAATTATATGATAAAATACTTTAAAATATGATTGAGTATTTTTCCTAAATTATTGGTAGTATAAGCTTCAAATTGATGTATTTTGCAAAACGCTACGTCAATTATTCACGCGGGAAAAAAATGTTTTTGGATTCCGGGACAAACCCGGATTTTTGACCTTATTCTACATGGGACTTTTGGAAAGTTTCTAACAGTGTGTTCAGGGGGGGTCCCAACAACTTGTAAGTCACGTGTCAGCTTGTTCAAGCTGTTTCATAATATTCTTGAACTAGATGGCCTACACATTGTTACCTGGTCCTACTCAATTAAATCAATAATTTGCCTAATTATGTGCAAGTAATGACTTAATTTAATTACTTTTGGTACCATAAAATGTGTGTGTACAATAAGCGAGGTTAAATTTCAACATAAATATCAAAAGTTAAGAGAAATTCATCGAAAGGTACGAAGAATTCATGAATTAATTAAGTTAATTAGCCGCCATTTTGAAAATAATTAATTTACGAACTTGATTTTTTTTTCTAATCACCTTTTCATTATTACAAACAGTTTTGCAAGAGTACATTTTTCCTCTAAAATGAAAAGTATAGGCAGGAAAAAATAATTAAGAAGCGCGGGGTCAAAGGTCACGGGGGTCGAACCAAGGTCATTTTCGCGCGACTCCGCCAAAAAAATTGATCTTTGGGGTGAACTCTACCACCAAAAAAAAATTCATGCTTTCTTCACTAAACGCGCGATTTCGACTATTTTTTCCCCTTATTCCCCTGACTATCTATTCAATTTAAAATACAATGGAATGTTGAGGCGCACTCGCAACGGTAGAGCAGGAGCATTCATCACGGCACGGCTGCCCTTCATATTTCTTTCTTTGCCTTGAGCTTTTGCTCTCTGAGTTATAGGGGCATTTTTTTAACTGCAATAACTTATCATATAATTATTGTATTCACAAATTAATCCGACTAGGAAATAGATAAACATAATTATAATTACTGTTGCTCATTTAAAAACGGTTAATCTTATTATTTCCTTTGAAATGTTGGAATTAAAATCACCCAATCTCGGACATCATTTACTAAAGACTGGTAGTGACATCTCTTTTCATTCCACTTGCATATTTTCATAGCGACAGACCTTAAATAAATATTTTTACAGACAGTGAAATAAAATTTAATTGTAATGGAAATGTTTAGTTTGAACATTATTAAAAAAAAATTCAAAGCATTATTTTTATTATGACCTTTTTTAAATTGTTTATTAAAAAAAAGTTTCACTACCTTGCATAAGTTTTAAAAATATAAATAATTGCATGTTTAGCAGTGCTGGGGTTTTTTGCTTCAAAATTTAAATATCAACGGGTATGTAATTAAATACAAAAACTATGTACTGACTATATGTAAGGAAAAGAAATAAAATTGCTTAAAGATTGATCATACAATCTTTTTATTCGCCAATACCTGTTCACCTATTTAAAATATACTCTGCACATTTTCCTTTAAATGAAACACTGGAGGTATTGTTCTGAACAAGACGGAGGCAAAAACTTTTAAATGTCATGTAGTTCGTATGGACAGACTTAATAACAACAAGTTATTCGAAAGCTTTATTTTAGAAAGAAATTATCCGAGGAAGCCAAAGGTTAAAATTATTATCCCGTTTAATTTTTTTTTTTTATTTTCTGTATATATTAAAAAGAACAGACATTATGACTACCATATAATGTGCTATGATATATATGACTGAAAAATGAGGTTAGATTACTCATCAGTAGGAAAAATTTAGATTAAAATTTTTAATATTGTAGCAGATTTTTTTTTATATGCCCCCCCCCCCCCGTTCTATTTACTTTTGATTGTAAAATAGAGAATAAATTTGAAAATGAATGCTTGTTTATATTAATAATAAAAAAAATGTTGCAATTTTTATTTAATCATATATAAATTTAACATTTCCCATTATTTACTTACATAGATTATGAAGCAACGAAACATTATTTACCATATTATACGAGTGTAAACATGTAAAATCAATAATTGTGTTTAATGCCAATGTTGTACGTGCTTAGTGCCGCCTATATTGAGTAAAATACTACTGGTGACAACAACTAAAGTCGTATCTCAAGCTAACATAGGTATATAGTGCGATACGACTTTTGCTACGAACGCAACTGATATGATATGTATCTGGGTTATATACATGCACACATAAATGAACATTCAGGCTTTGTGTGACTTATGCGCGACGGTGTCACATGCGGGTTTGTTGCAGACGACTTGACATATAAAATTGTCACCTGGTGGTGTGATTAACCACGTGTACTCAACTGCAAAATGGATAACTTATTAAAGATAAACGTCATACGTTAAATGTCATGTTATAATAATATTATGACAAATAAGCGCAGATAATTCATAAATGTAATGCATGCAATATATATATATATATATATATATATATATATATATATATATATATATATATATATATTATGTTGATAGAAGTCCTATATTAAAATAAGCATGTGACAGAATTTACCTAGTTTGACAATTTTAACCCAAGCAAATAATATGTTAATGTAAGCAAGTACAGTAAATTACACAAAACAGATGTATTTA